>CM059331.1:5414201-5446462 GCA_030340685.1 Protosalanx chinensis | reverse complement strand
TCAGGAAGGGAGGATGGACGGATGGCTATGGAGGCAGCGAGGTTCAGATTGAAGGATGGTTGTTGTCCAGAAGCTTACTGTAGGACAGAAGGACTATGGGGCTGAACGACTGACTGAGTTTGAACTCCTCTTCCTTACTGCCCAGACCACATCCACTTCACAACACACACACACACTCGACTGGATGGGATTCAAATTGGACAGACAGTGCTGATCGTGCAGCATCTGTCTGGCATTCTATAGCTTGTGTGTATGTCCGCCTAGGTGTGTATGTGTACGAGAGAGCGAGAGCATATTTATGGCTTTTGTGAAATAGCCTGGTATGAGCTGTCCAGTCCTGTCCGTTTTGAACAGCAGCAGATGTCTAGCACCATTCTGTTTTACAACATAGCCTATTTCATCCCTCCATCCCCCTCATCTCTCCATCTCTATCATATTATATGGTCTCCTTTCGCCGCATCCAAATCAATTACAGAACCTCCAGTGCTGGTGAGCGTTGTATGCATATGGGGTGGTGGAATGTCCTCTTGACACACAAACATTTCCGCTGAAACAAATTTGGCCTTTTTTGTTGTTGGTCTACGTACAGATTTTAGGGAGGAAAAAGTGCCCAAGTTATTTGTTTAACGTTGCTTGGAAGCAACTGAATAGAGGCATGGTATTTTGAGTGTGTGTGTGTGTGCGTGCATGTGTGCGCGCGTGTGTATTTGTGGTGGAGGAAGCAGCCTGCATCTTGTCCATGTATTATTCAGTTCAATTTTATTTACCTCATCCAACATCTGTGAACTGCCTTCCCAGGCCAAATGACTAGCTCTAGCCTGGGCACACACACTCACACACACACACACACACACACACACACACACACACAGACACACTCATGCATAAACACATACTCACTCATTTAAACAAGGACAAGACTTACTTCTATGCAGTGTTCAAGACTCTCATACAAACAGGGGAGTCAGATTGCTCAGCAGGTTAAGGCGTTGGCCTTGTGAGCTGAAGGTTGTGAGTTCGAACCCCAGCTGTTGGTGTGTGATGTTGTGTCCCTGGGCAAGGCACTTCACTCTACTTGTCTCAAGGAGAATGTCACTGTACTTACTGTAAGTCGCTTTGGATAAAAGCGTCTGCTAAGTGAATAATTGTAATTATTGTAACATGTGCTCACATATAGGTAGAGTGCATGACTGCGCGTGTTATAACATTCATGTCAGTGTTGTAGGAGGAGAATAGGAATGGAGAGGGGGGATGTGAGAGGAAAGGAGGTGAGGAGAGGAGAGTATTCCCTGCCTCGGTCTTGTTGGAACATGCAGTATTTATAACTGAGCTATTCTGTACTTCATTTACAGAGGGCACTCCTCTTTCAGTTGCACGCTCACTGTCTACACGATCTTCCGATCATGATCGGAAGGTTGTGAGTTCTAACCCCGGCTATGTGATGTTGTGTCCTTGGGCAAGGCACTTCACCCTACCTGCCTCAGGGAGATTGTCCCTGTACTTACTGTAAGTCGCTTTGGATAAAAGCGTCTGCTAAATGCGGTTATTATTACAGTATTATTAAAGTGCAAACCTTCGCCTCTTGTCCAGAACTTAGGTCATGGGTCAGGATCTGTTTATTAGAGACGGTCAGAAGAGTGCGCGTGCGTGTCGGCGTGTGTGTTTGCTCAGAGCGAGCGTATCCCGCCTCCTTCCCGCTCTGACGCTTGTCATTTTTTTTTTACAACCACTTTGTTTTGAATTAGCGTGCTCTTTCTCCCGTGAACTCGCTGCTGCTAACCGTCCTGAGAGCCTCGTGGGCACGCGTGCGTGTGCGTGCACGTGCGTGTCTGTGGATCTGCATGGGCGCGCGCATCCTCGTCTTCCGGTGTTGCCTCCCTCCCCTCTCTCTACCTCACCGTCCACCCCCCCCCCTTCTCTTTCTCCCTTCCTCTGTCACGTTTTATCTGGGATTTCGTCTCTCCTCGTCCCAACATTGCCTCCCTCCCTCCCTCCCCCTTCTTCCCCGTCGTCTCTTCGTGCCTCCACCCCTCGCCCCCCAGCCCCCACCCACCCCCATCTAACCTCCATTTTCTCAGGCGTCACCTTTGGCATGTCTTGCAGAAAATTAATTTGATTGGGCAGAGTGCTTGCCAGTCAATATTTCAGCCTGAACTTGCTGAGACGGGAGCAGAGCATTCTGGGTAAGAGTCTCCAGACAGGAGCCGGGCAGCTGTCCAAAACACCCTCCCTCCCTACTTCCCTCCCTCCTTCCCTCCTTCCCTCCCACCCTTCCTCCCTCCCTCTCTCCCTCCCTTGACTCTCCCTCCCTCTCTTCCTCCCACCCTCCTTCCTTCCCTCCCTTGACTCTCCCTCCCTCCCTCTCTCCCTCCCTTGACTCTCCCTCCCTCCCTCCCTCCCTCTCTCCCTACCTTGACTCTCCCTCCCTCCCTCTCTCCCTCTCTCCCTCCCTTGACTCTCCCTCCCTTCCTCCCTCCCTCCCTCCCTTGACTCTCCCTGCTCTATCCACACTCTCTCTCTCTCAGTCTGGCATGCCCATTCCAGCACCTCACGTCTGTCAGGACAATCTGTAACCTGATCAGCATCTCTGTCCAGCTACACAGATTTAATATGGTTCTCTTAGTGATGTGTGTGCGCGTGTGTGTAAATCCTGCATGTGGGACATTTCCAGGGAGCATGATTACCCTGCAGGCAACTGGACTGTCTGAATGACCAGGCTACGGTCGATGAAGGGAGGAAGGGTAGGATGAATGGAAGGCGGGAGAGAAGGAGGGACAGTGAAAGGATATCTGAGTGCTGATTAAAGAGGCGTCAGTTCTCTTGACCCCGTGACTTCTCTATCTCTCTCTCTCTCTATCCCTCCCTCTCTCTCTCTCTCTATCCCTCCCTCTCTCTCTTTCTCTCTCTCTCTCTCTTTCCCCCCTCTTTGGATGCTACTTCCTCATTCCTTTCTCCCCTACTTACCTGTCCCTTAATCTCCTCTTCTCTCCTCCCCTTCTCCGTGGCTACATCTCTCCCCTCTTTCCTTTTCACCCTCTCTCCCTCTACCTCCCTCCCTCCATCCCTCCTGCTACTCCCCATGGCCCACTGGTGACATGGCATTTAATAGACTCCCCGTCGTGAAACAAACTACCTCAATTAATTCCTCCGTCTCGGCCCTGGCCTCTCTCTTTCCCCCTCTCTCTCCCTCCCAGCCTCTGGCTCTGCATGTGTGTGTGTGTGTGTGTGTCTGGGGTCTCAGAAACCAAGCAGGGTGTGTGAGGCACGGGTGAGCATCAGACGAGCGTGCATGTGTGTGACACAGCGAGAGAGAGAGAGACGGAGAGAGAGACTGGGTGCGTGTATGGATGACTGGTTTAAGCTCTCTGGTGGCGATGGGGGAGTCTCCTCCTTTTAAGCCGAACCGAGGGGCGATGTTCTCCCACTCGTGCGTTCGTTCGTTTTTTTTGTCCCGTTCCCGCCGAGCGTCCGTCGCTGAAACGCTCGCTCGTCTCTGCAAAACGAGGCCCTCTCTCTCTCTCTCTCTCTCTCAGCGAGGCTTCTTTTCTACGATACTTTCACAATACTTGCACCTGAGCATGTGTGCGGGCCCAGAGGAGTGTGTGGGCGTGTGGGGAGGGGAGGGGGGGATTGGGGGGGGGGGGGGGGGGGGGGGACCGCAGCGAAGGTTCATTAAAGAGACTTACGGCGTGAGGTAACCCCCCACGCCCCTCGCCCCCCCCACCCTCCTCCCCTCCCCCGGCGGCTGGTCTGCGAGCGGAAGAGTCGTTCTGTCCCCCGTGCCCACCCCCCCCCCCCCGTCCCCCCCGTCCCCCCCGTCCCCCAGCCTTGTCTGGTGACGTTCTGTCAGAGCGTCTCTTCCTGTCAGCTTCTATCACTGACAGGTGTCGGCTCTTCCTCCGCCTGCCTCCTGGGCTCTAGCTGTTTATCACCCTCCCAGCCAGAACAGTTGGATCCATGCCCCTGTCCCGCGACACACACACACGTATAGAAATACACAAACATAGTTAGCTGTCCATTAGAGGGACTGCTTTCTGGTGTGTGTGAGAATGTATGTGTGTGTGTGTGGGCCCTCCAGCGCTAGCCTCTAATCGCTGGGCTGACCTTGGACTGCTCCTGGACTCTGGCCTGGACCCGGCCAAATCGGTGTGAGTGTGTGTGTGTGTGGTGTGTGTGGTGTGTGTGGTTCTGTTTTGATGCCAGACCTGTTCAGGGGGTGGGTGGCTGAGGACTGAGCCAGGTTAGAGTGCGGGGGGTTGGGGGTGGGCTGGGTCGGGGGGCAGGGGCACCATCTGGGGTCCTGGCAGGTACCAGCTGATTGGGGGGGCCGGGGGTATCCTACCTTATCCCCTTAACTAGACCATACCGTCAGACTGGGCACACACACACACAGACCTCAGGTCCCCCTTGTTGGGCTAAAGAGTGTGTTCTCCACACGGTAGACATCTTAACTAGACAGCCTTCACAGGAGGTGCTGCTCTCAGCCTCCTCCTTCTCTTCTTCCTCCTCCTTCTCCTCCTCCTCCTTCTCCTCCTACTTCTCCTCCTCTTCCTCCTCCCCCTCCTTTTCCTCCTCCTCCTTCTCCTCCTTTTCCTCCTCCTTCTCTTCCTCCTCCTCCTCTTTTTCCTCCTTCTTCTCCTCCTTCTCCTCCTTCTCCCCCCCTCCTTCTCCTCCTCCTCCTTCTCCTTCTACTTCTCCTCCTCCTCCTTCTTCTTTTCCTCCTCCTTTTCCTCCTCTTCCTCCTCTTCTTCCTCCTCCCTCTCCTTCTCCTCCTCCTCCTCCTTTTCCTCCTACTTCTCCTCCTCTTCCTCCTCCCCTCCTTCTCCTCCTCCTCCTCCTCACTCACTGCACTCAGTGAAGTGACATTTCCATTTTCAGATTGCCTCCTGGTCCTTAGTGTGTAGGAGTGAATTACGCTGGCTGTCTGATTGATCCTCACTAAGCACCATGCTTCAGTCAGGCCCCGCCTCCAGCCTGTCCCTCCGGCCTGCCATGGGCAGCGCCGATAAAGATGCTTGTGTGTGTGTATGTGTGTGTGTGTGTTGACCATATATGTATGTGTATATACGTATATCATTTTGAGATAGAAAAAAACAAACTAGAAACAACTAACTCATTTCCTGGTTCACTCACTCGTTCCCTCTTCCTCTCCCCTACACTCGTTCCCTCTCTCTCTCTCTCTCTCTCTCTCTCTCTCAGCCATCATTCCTTTCTATGTTGTAATTTGGCTGAGTACAGTGGTCCCATACTGATCAACAGTGAGATCAGACTGTCAGAAATCTAACCCTGAAGAGAATTACACACACACACACACACACACACATGCTACCAGCCTGAGGCTTGGTAGGGACTGGAAAGAGTAGCTTTATGGCACAGTAGAATGCTTTAATCAATTTTACTGCAGATATATAAAATATGGGAAGAAATAAATAATCACCCCTGCTTACCCATAAATACACACACAACCAAAGACACACACAAACAGACAGACACACACACACTCACCCACACACACAACCACAGACACACACACAACCACAGACACACACAAACAGACAGACACACACACACTCAACCACACACACACACACACACAACCACAGACACACACACAACCACAGACACACACAAACAGACAGACACACACACACACAACCACAGACACACACACAACCACAGACACACACAAACAGACAGACACACGAACAGACACACAGACAGACACATAGACAGACAGACACAGACAGACAGACACACAGCCACAGACAAACAGACAGACACACACAGACAGACACAGACAGACAGACACACAGCCACAGACAAACAGACAGACACACACAGACAGACACAGACAGACACAGAGAGACAGACACACAGACAGACACAGAGAGAAAGACACACAGACAGACAGATACACAGACACACACACATACAGACACACAGACAGACACACACAGACGCACAGACACACAGACAGACAGACACACGCGCACACACACAAACAGACAGACACACAAACAGACAGACACACACACACACACACCCAAGAAGTTACAGACAGACCTGTGTAACCCTGCTAGCTGTGATGGCTAGGAGCATTGGACTAATGGTTCACCTTATATCTAATGGAATACTGCAGGGGAGGGCTGTGTGTGTGTGTGTTGTTTATAGATCTGATTCAAGCCACAGAGAGAGAGAGACAGTGAGAGAGAGAGTGACAGAGAGAGAGACACACAGAGACACAGAGAGAGAGAGAGAGAGAGAGAGAGAGAGAGACACATAAAGAAAGGAACAGAGAGAGAGAGAGAGACAGAGACAGAGATAGAGACACAGGGAGACACACAAAAAGAGAGAAAGACACAGAGAGGGAAAACAGTTTGGAGCATCCCTTGATCCTCTCTCTCTCTTTCCGTTGTCCATCCCTCCATTATGCCATCCCTTTTTCTTTAGCCAGAGCCAGACCAGTTAACTTGGAAAGGCTCCAGTTTAATGGCGTGAAGCTGAAGTTTTTTAATTTGCCACCCCATAAAAATAAAGTCCATTTTCCACGTCAGAGAGCTTATGGGCTGACAAATGTTATCTAGAAAGAGAGACAGAGGTGGAAATCTGAGATGAGAGACAAAAGAAAGGGGAGAAGAGAGAACAGGAGAGGGGGAGGTGAGGCGTGCGTGCGTGAGACTTGACGCTCAGCAGCGCATCTCTTCTCGATCTGGTTTTCTTGTGGCTTGCTCTGCTGCTAAACACCAGATGCACCAAGGCCTAATGTCGCTAGGGCTTAGCATATGTGTGTTTTCTCTGTACGTCCAGAAGTGTGTGTGTGTGTGTGTGCATGCCCAGAGCCAATGCAGCAGAGGTGTACAGTAAATCAGCATGAAGAGGCCTGTAAGGAGCGTCAAGGAGCACATGATGAATTCTTGCGAGCTGGTTGGACGTCCGGGGGTTTAGTTAAGTAATCAGTGAAAAATGTTCCTCGCTGAATAATGGATGCATGCTTTTCTCAGAGCCTCACTTTCACACACACACACACACACAAGCACACTCACACACACTCACAAGCACACACACACACACACTTGCTGATGAAGGGCTCTATATCTCTCTGGAGAAGGAGAGGGGGAAAGAGGGAGGAGGGAGAGGGGGCCTACTTTACTTGCTTCAACCTGGTTGTTCCTCGGGTTCTACCTGGGTTCTATCGTACCTGGGTTCAACCTGAGTTCTACCCGAGGCAGCACCTGTTCTCTGGTGTTCTTAATTGAATGAATTCAGAATCAGAATTTGGTTTTATCTGCCATGCAAGATACACAAACATGGAATTTACTGTGGCAGGAAAGTGCAAACATAGAACATATATTAGAGTAAGACAAGTGGAATAAAAAATAAGAATAAAATACAATAAAAAAGGGCACCATCTGTACAGATGGGGGGCATATAACTATAGCGAGTATGAGTATAGGGGAGAATGGATATTTTTGGTACAGGGGGAGGGGGGGTATATACACACTAGTAAAAAATACGGAGTTTTGAGTCGCTTCTGGAGTCATGAGGCGCAGTTGCTTAGGGAGTCAGGCTGGTAATCAGAAGGTACTCGGTTTGAGCCCCGGCTGTGTCAACATGATGTTGTGTCCTTGGGCAAGGCACTTCACCCTACTTGCCGCAAGGGGGAATGCCCCTGTACTTGCTTGTAAGTGGTTCTGGATAAGAGCGTCTGCTAAACGACTAAATGTAAATGGAATGATTTGGCCAGTTCTGAGGTAAAAAAACATTCACAGACTCAAATTTGAATGCCGCCCCCGTAACGCACTCCCGCTCTCACACACGTAAAACCCCTCACAAACACACACACGCACACACATCCATCTTATCTGGGTTCCCCACCCTGAGATGTGTGTTTGTCTTGCAGCTTGTCGTCTGTTTATTTCAGTTTTTTTATGTATTTAATCTTTTCTTCACGCTGGCTGGCTTTAACAGTGGGATCAGCACATTGTTCCTCCCTTTCCACGCCCCCTCACTCTTTAGACCGGCTATGCGTGTGCATCCCTGTGTTTGTGTGGGAGATGCCTACATTAATTTCCTTCTAATTAATTTCGAATCTTTTTTCCCCCCGTAATTCAGCGTATTTTTTTTTAATGTATTTTTTCGTATTCAGGCAAAACCTGTCTGAGTTAACAATGTAAAAAATATATATTTATGGTTAGTACAGTGTTTTATGCTGTGTGTGTGAGAGAGGAGCAGAGAGCGGACCGTCTTTAGAGCTGGTTCTTAATAGGAAGCGAAGATCTGTGAGTGTGTGCAGTTTCTCTCTACACCATCCCCCCACCCCCCCCCCCCCCTTTCTCCCCCCCTCATCCCCCCTGGTTCAGCACTTCTGCCGCCGGAGGAAGAGTGGTCAAATTAGTGCTAATTAGCGTGAGTGTGTCTCTTTAGCAAACTGACACAAGCGCACGCTCACAAACACACACACACACTCGCGCGTCTAATGCACTGGAGAAATCCTGCACCTCACAGGTCACTTCCACAGACAGCTCTAATAAGCTCTAATAAGACCCAGATACTGCTGGTGTTTTCGCTCTCATGAAGGAACTGATGATCCTGCTGCAGGTCCTACTCCACTGTTTGTAGAAGATGTCTTAACCTTTTAGTTTCTACTTTGGATTTTCTGTTTAGTCATTTTTGTTAGCCCACTGCCTTCTCTCCACTTCTCTCTCCTCTCCTTTCCCTCCCTCCCTCCCTCATCTCCTTTCCTTTCCTCCCTCATCTCCTCTCTTTTCCTCCCTCATCTCCTCTCTTTTCCTCCCTCCCTCATCTCCTCTCTTTTCCTCCCTCCCTCCCTCTATCCTTTTCTCCATCCCTCCCTCCCTCCCCCCTCATCTACCTCCCTCCCTCATCTCCTCCCCTCTCCCTCCCTCCCTCATCTCCTCCCCTCTCCCTCCCTCCCTCCCTCCTTCCTTCCTCCCCTCCTCCTCTCCTCCCTCCCTCCCTCTCTCCCTTTCCCTCCATCTCTGAGGACACAGCAGTATGTCGAAGCAGATGATCTAATGAGGAGCTGTCCATACCAGGGGTGAGCAGCCCGACAAGAAAGGGACTCAGTATTTCCATCCAGCATTTCAATCTTCCAGCTCAGCTACTTGGATCTATAAATTTGTCATAAACCTCCCTGGCTTCTGAAATATGCAGAGGAGATCAGCTCAGCTCTTTTGCTGAGCACAAATTTCAGCAAATGGTTTAAGTTACGTTGAGTCGGGCGGAAGCCAGTGTAGAGCTCTTGGCAGGGGACTTCGAGTCGAACGCTTGCTACTGCGTCATGATTCGCGTTAAAACCTTCTGTTTCTTTGATATGGATGTGCTTTATTTTCACTTGTTTATTTTATTTGGAATGACGAATGTAGAAACGATTCTTTCTTCCTCTCCCTCTCTTCTTCTTTCTCCATCCCTCTCTCCCGTGTGATGTAATGACCACGCTGGACAGTTGCCGTGGTGCCCGCTTCTGTTATTGTTGTTATCAATCACCCTCTAAGGATCGCCGTGGCAACAGCGCCACGGGTCACCCCGGCAACACGCGGGTGTGATAAGGTTAGCGGGGGAGGACGACAGGGAAAAATGGCGGCAAAAAAGTTGAACAAAGCATATTCCCTTTCTTTTATGACTCCGTGCGACCTTTAAGGATATTAACATCTGACATGATGGATCGCAGGCCAGGGAGGAGAGAAAGAGAGATGGAAGGAGGGAGAGAAGGAGAGAGGGGTCTCTTTTCTCATTAGCCAGCTGTGGTTGGAGGAGATAGGAAGGCTGGTCTCTTTCCTTAATCCCCTCTTTGAAAGAGAGGAGCGTGTGATATTAGTGTTTAAAATGAAAAGCTTTCCTCTCTGGGCCATACTGCTCGAGTCAGCACTACTCCTGGAGCAGAACCATTAGCTCAGAGTGATAGGCAGCTCCTCTCACACACACACACACGCGCACGCACACTCACACACATGCACTCACTCACACGCAAACTCCTCTCTCTCTCTCTCTCTGACACACACACTCAATTAAAGTCTGACCTTCAACCCCCCAGGGCTGGCAGTGTGTCACACCATATCTATGGCAAAGACGACGTGTCCCCCAGTGTCTGATCTGGTGTGCGAGAGTGTGTGTGAGAGTGTGTGTGTGTACGCGTGTGTACGCGTGTGTCGAGCGAGACCTTCCATCAGATGAGAGGGCACTACGATTTTCACTCACCCTTTCCTACTGGGAGTCAGGTGGCCGAGCGGTTACGGTGTTGAACTAGTGATTAGAATGGGCCCAATTCGAAACCCCTAGCTGTGCCAACATGACGTTGTGTCCTTGGGCAAAACACTTCACCCTACTCGCCTCAGAGGAAATGTCCCTGTACTTGTAAGAGCGTCTGCTAAATGACTAGATGTAAACGTGTTGACCTGCAGGTGAACGGAAGAGGCGTGAAGGGAGGGAGCAGAGGAGGACAGGAGAGGAGGAGCGACGGAGGAGAGAGAGATCTGGCCGTGCATGGTGAAGGGGGGCGGACAACGAATCGTAAACGTTCCCTTTACAATTCCCTACATCCCCCCCCCCCCCCCCCCCCCCCCCCCCACGCCCGCACATCCAAACGCGCGCACACACTGCGCCGTTGCCTGAGCGATAAGAAGTGGAGAGGGTTCCGATTAGCCGGTGGTGGAGAATGCTCCTGTAAGAGGGCCCTGCTCCTGCGCGCAACGCTGATAAGAGTCCTCTAGAAATCCCAGCGCGGGGAGAACAGTTCCCACTGGCACCTGAACTGCTTCAACGCTAATCTACAGCGTCTCTGTCTGTTCTGTGTCTCGCTCTGACTCTCCCTCTCTCTGTCATTCAGTCTCTCTCTTTTCACTTCTTTTTGTCTCTCTCCTTCTGCCTCACATGCATTCTCTCTCCGTGTCTCTCTGTGTATCTCGCTCTCTCTCTCTCTCTCTCTCTCTCTCTGTCTCTCTGTGTATGTCTCTCTCTCTCTGTGTGGACACACAGAAGGAAGCCCAATCTACGGCTCCAGCCCAGATAAGAAGCTCTGTGGATGCGGCGCTTTGTTTATCAGCCAGGGCAGCGCCGCGGTCTTCAACACACACCGAACCATTCACATTTCACATTTAGTCATTCAGCAGATGCTCTTATCCAGAGCCACTTGCAGCAAGTACAGGAACTTTCCCCCCTGAGGCAAGTAGGGTGAAGCGCCTTGCCCAAAGACACAGCCGGGGTTTCGAACCAGGTACCTTTCCGATCACCAGCCCAACTCTCTTACCGCTCAGCCACATGACTCCCTATAATGTAGCCTGTCACAGCAGGTGAGTGCAGCGCCGGACCGGACATAAAGCCTTCTCGTTTTATTTGTGTTGGGGTGTCATGTTGCGGGGTGAATTATTTAGACAGTGTTATGCATTTGTTTAAAAGGAAAGCCCCCCCCCCACCCCCCACCCCCCCTCCATCCAGGGCAGTGTGTATGCATGCGTTCATGTGTGTGTGTGTGTGTGTGTGGGGGGGGGGGGGGTGACTTGGTACCGGGGGCCTTTTGGTACAGTACCCTATAGAGAGGGGCCCGGCAGAATGTCAGGAGATTGAACAAGCAGCTTTGCTCTTTAATGGAAGAACCTATTACCCTGACCTGGAGAGATGGAGGAGGGATGGAGGGATGGAGAGAGGGAGGGTGGAAGGATGGAGGAGAGGGTGGAAAGATGGAGGTGCACGCCGGAAGCGAAAGGGGGGGGATGGAGAAAGGGAAGTTGAGATGGTAGCGTGTGCGTGTATTTGCGTGTTTGTGAGTGTGTGTGTGTTTGTGTGTGTGTGTGGGGGGGTGGGAGGTGGGAGTGTATGTGGGAGTCGCTGGGGGGGGGGGGGGGGGGGGGGCGCCTAAAGCAGGGAACAGCCATCTGTGTGAATGTGCGAAGTAATTACCGTCAGCTGACTGGTCCCGCAGCAGAATGGAAGTGTCACTTTGGGAAATTGTATTTTTATTTACTGTGTCAGGCCTCTCCCTCGCTCACCACGTGTGTGTGTGTGTGTCTGGGTGTTTGGGTGTGGGTGGGTCTGCTTCTATATGTGCAGGCTTGGTTACTTATGTACAGTATTATCAATTTACCCGTGTGTGTGTTGGTGTGTGGGGGGATGTTGTTTCCGTAGGTGGTGAAGGGATTTGGTCTGTGTGTGTAAGGAACTGGGTGCACTAATGTGTACGTTACACTTCGTTGTGGGAGGGGGGGGGGGGGGGGGGGGGGGGGGGGGGGGGGGGGGGGGGGGGGGGGGGGGGGGGGACATGCTTGCATGCGAGGTGGCATGCATATTAATGTTGGTGTTCGTTAAATCCTTTCATGTTTTGGCATGTGTGTGCATATCTGCAGTCATTTGGCTACATCTTTGATATAATGCGTGCTTGTGTGCTGTGCAAATAAGCTTTAAGGTGTGTGTGTGTGCATGCATGTGTACAGGAATAGACCCAGATACCTCCAGAGGGGATGCGTTTCATTGATAAATTGATCAGGAAGCAGATATCAAATCCTCTCATTTGCATACCCCTTACTCTCTGGAAACCCGATTGGCCGCTGATTAGCATATCTCCCAGCGTCCCGTGAGGCGGTCTGATTGATCAGCAGGGATTGGAGGGAGCCAAAGAGAGGAGCACAGGTGCAGCATATCCAATTACACTGCTGTTCTCAGACTGGGGCGGGGTCGTTTGGGGGTATCCCTGGTGTATGGTTATAACGGTGGGTGTGTGTGTGTGTTTTGTTAAGTAATCAATAGAAGACACAAAGTTGAAGACAGATACCGTAAGTGGTCCTGTACTCCTTAACAGGCGTCTTATCTATTGGTCCATCTGACTACTATGGCAATGTACAGCAAAGGTTTCAGTTACATACACTAACCGCTGGTTTGTAGGCCCCATCGTTAAGGAGATGAGAGGCCTGGTCCATTAGAGCTGCTGCTATCTGGTCTGCGCGCTGGAGAGAGAGGAGATGGAGGGATGGAATGGGAGAGGGAGGAGGAGAAGGAGGAGTGTAGCTTGTCATCAGACACGCTTATCTCTCTAATCATAATATTCTCCAGTCTTAACTGATCAGCGGGCGAGACGTCTTTAAGGCCTTTCCCTCTGTGCTTCCAATTCCAGTGTGTGTGTGTGTGTGTGTTCGTGTGTGCGATTGTCTCCGCCTGTGTGCTTGTATGTCCATAACAAAGTGTGTATGCATGTTTGTGTCTAGTATGTGTCTTCCTGAGAGTGTGGGTGTGTGCCTGTGTGTGTGTGCCTGAGTGTGTGTGCCTGAGTGTGTGTGTCTGTGTGTGTGCCTGTGTGTGTGCCTGTGTGTGTCTGTGTGTGTGCCTGTGTGTGTGCCTGTGTGTGCCTGTGTGTGTGCCTGTGTGTGTGCCTGTGTGTGCCTGTGTGGCGTGCCTGTGTGTGTGTGCCTGTGTGTGTGCCTGTGCGCCTGTGTGTGTGTGTCTGTGCCTGTGTACCTGTGTGTCTGTGCCTGTGTGTGTGTGTGCCTGTGTGTGTGTGTCTGTGTGTGTGTGTGTGCTCCTCTCCCTGCTCCTAGTGTCAGTGTCTTTGTGCCGCCGGCTGATTGAATAGGGCAGCGAGGCAGATTTACATATGTTACCATTGTTACAGGGGTTAGTGGATATCATGTAGCAGCTCTACAGGGAGCTGAGACTGAGAGAGGGAGAGAGAGGGAGAGAGGGGGAGAGAGAGGGAGAGAGAGTGAGAGAGAGGGAGAGAGAGGGAGAGAGAGGGAAAGAGAGGGAAAGAGGGAGAGAGAGGAGAGAGAGGAGAAAGGGAGAGAGAGAGGAGAGAGGAGAAAGGGAGAGAGAGGAGAGAGGGAGAGAGCGAGAGGAGGGAGAGGAGTGATAGAGGAGAGAGGAGAGGGCGGGAGAGAGAGTCCGGAGCGGAGATGCTCCCAGAATCACAAGTAGCTCTGCTCACCAGCGCCTGCACATCTCTTGTCGTCTATCCTGTCTCTTCTCTTCTGTCTCTCTCTTTCTCTCCTCCCCCTTTCTTTCTCTCTCTCTCTCTCGCTCTCTCTCTCTCTCTCTCTCTCTATCATTGCACTGTGAAGTCTGAGGGATACAGTGTGGCCCTCAGCACACACACACACACACTGTTGAGTGTCCCTGTTTGGCCACTGAGGGACTGGGAGTGTCGGCCAATCTCTGCTCAGCGGAGTGTTAAATTAGATTCCCCTGCTTCTCTGTCAGTGCACACACACACACACACGCATGCACGCACATCGGCAAAGACGCACATCCACGGCCACACGCACACATTCATGGCATTCGTTTGAACCGTGCCTGATCCTGCCTTGAAAGGTTCAACAGAAAGCCGCACAGATAAGTTACACAAAACACCGATGACCACACTGCTACAGCATTCAAACTCACCGTAGGCTATCCACACACACACACGCACACCCAAACTAACGCACCAACGCAGACAGCGTGTGCGGGTACACACGCGCAGACCCGCGCGGGGCTTCCCGGAGGAAATGTTTACTGTTTCCGTGACGGCGTCTTTTAGAAGTGGGACTGATCCAGCTTGTTTGTCGCCTCATTTGTTCTTGTGTGGTGTTTCCCTCCCTCTCTCCCTCCTTCCCTCCCTCCCTCTCTTCATCCCCATATTTCCCATATTTTACTCCTCCATCCCCTGCCTATTTAGCTTATATCAGCATAATTACCGTAAAAGGAGAATTAGGATGTTCAGCAAGGGAGCTTGCATTACAGTGTTGTGCAGATGGGACTATTTTGCACTGCAGAATACATTACAACACAGTAGATTTGCGCTCCGTACTTTTATTATTGAATGATTATGAAAATAGCTGGGGAGGGAATGCAAGTCCTAATAGGTGTGTGTGCGTGTGTGTGTTTTGTGGTGTGTATACCGTATTGTTCATGGTTGTAGGATTGCACGTCTGTAGGGGAGTCAGGTGGCTCAGCGGTTAAGGGTGTTGGGCTCATGATCAGAAGGTTGCGAGTTCGATTTCTGTCTGTGGCTACGTGACGTTGCGTCCTTGGGCAAGGCGCTTCCCTACTTGTCTCAGGGGGGAATGTCCCTGTGCTTGCTGTAAGTTGCTCTGGATAAGAGCATCTGCTAAAGGGACTCAAATGTAAATGTTAATACGGTCGTATGTTTGTTCGTCTGCGTGTGAAATGCGCGCGCGCTGAACGTGTGGGTGGCGAGCGTGCGCGTCCGCGGCTGGTGCGTGTGTGTGTCAGCCTGTGTGTGTGTGTGCCAGCGTGTGACGAGGGCTGCCCTGTTGCTCAGGTGACTGGAACACCATCCCTCTGGCTGTCGTCCACCGGGCCGATTTATGGAGGGGGTGGCGGCGACGTTAGCGTGCTAGCCCGCCGTTAGTGGAGGGGCTGGCTGAGTTATCGATGGCTGTCTCCCCAGCCGCCTCGCCTGGGAAGGACCCGAGCTTGTGAAACAGGACGGCCTAATGGTGCCTGAATAAAATAATACTCAGGCTGACAGGCTGGCAGACAGCGCTAATTAATAAACATTATTAAAAACGGTTGTCACAGAGACAAAACGAATTAGACAGGGTGGAGTTATGGGCCTCTCAGGTGGTGGTTGTGGAGGAGGGGGGGGTTAGAGAGTGATTGGGTTTCTGTTTTCAGAGGAGATCTGGGGGACGGTGGATGAAGAGAATGGATGGGACCTATAGAATATGTGTGAGAATTCAACTTTCCTTCGTATGTCCTGAGGGGTTTGTCCGCGGAAAAACCTCTCTCTCTCTCTCTCGCTCCCTTCATTTTTCTCCTTCTGTCTGTGAGTCTTGTGTCTCTGTGTTAGTCGGTAAATTGCCTTAATAGTCTTGTAATGATCTGACTGTATTGAGGCTAGTACTGAAGCCACCACATAATCTCTCTCTCTTTGTCTCTCTCTCAGTCTTTTTTTTCTCCCCTTTGTTTCTCTCTCTTTGTGTGTCCCTCTCATTCAGTGTTTCTCAGACTCTGTTTGCTTGGGTGTTTGCTAATGCTCTAGTGTGTGTGTATGTTTGTGTGCCTGAGGAAATCCGGGGACTGTTGCAAAGGTTGTAATTACGACCAAAACATGTCAGGGGACAGGGGAGAGAAGGAGAGAAGGAGAGAATGGGAGAGAAGGAGGGGTTGTGGGAGTGGGAGAGGAGAGAGTGGGAGAGAAGGAGGGAGTTGTAAAGAAGGAGGGAGCCGGATAGGAGGGAGTGGGAGAGGAGAGAGTGGGAGAGAAGGAGGGAGTGGGAGAAAAGGAGGAAGTTGTAGAGAAGGAGGGAGTGGGAGAGGAGAGAGTGGGAGAGAAGGAGGGAGTGGAAGAAAAGGAGGGAGTTGTAGAGAAGGAGGGAGTGGGAGAGGAGAGAGTGGGAGAGAAGGACGGAGTGGAAGAGAAGGAGGGAGTGGGAGAGGAGAGAGTGGGAGAGAAGGACGGAGTGGGAGAGGAGAGAGTGGGAGAGAAGGAGGGAGTGGAAGAGAAGGAGAGAGTTGTAGAGAAGGAGGGAGTTGGAGAGGAGAGTGTGGGAGAGAAGGAGGGAGTGGAAGAGAACGAGAGAGTTGTAGAGAAGGAGGGAGTTGGAGAGGAGAGTGTGGGAGAGAAGGACGGAGTGGGAGAGAAGGAGAGGTCAAGTGTTTATTTTCGAATAATTAGTGAGGATTCAGCTAAACCAACTGCGTTTTGTTTACTGCCAGAGTTCTGGGAATGCTCTCCCACCCTGCTGCCCAACACGGACCCCGTCTCTACCTCTATCTGTCTGTATATCTTCCATTCCATCCCTCTCTCTCACTCTGTCTGAAGTCTGCAGTGCACATCAATATTAATCGCAACCCGAAAGCAAAACTTTCTTGTATGTTTGCATAGTTGTGTGGAATGATGGGGAGGCTGCAGACCTGTGTATGTGAAATATGTCTGTGTGTGTGTCTACACATATGAGGGGCATGTGTATGTTTGCCATTTGGACCCAGACCCAGATCATTGATTCTGGTTGTTCACCGCCCTGTTCTCCCTCCCTCCCCTCCCCTCCCCTCCGTTTCCCTGCCCCTCCCTTCCCCCACCACCCGCACTTACATACCGCACACCGTCTGGTTTTTCTCGCGGGTATGTCAGAAACCCGAGACGCGCACACGCGCGCACGGACTGGCCCGCCCTGGTGTGTGTGCGGCGTCTTGGCGGGGTGCGGTGCTGCACACACAGGGGGGACCAGAGAGAGCGGAGCGATGTTACTGCTGGTATCACTCTCTTTAATGTGCCCTGTCTGCATACGTGGGGAGGGAGATCAGATCCCCAGCGGCCACTGCCATCACTGCATTACGTTTCGAATGCATGCCTGCACGTGTGCGAGCGTATGCGTGTGTGTGCGAGCGTACGTGTGTGTGTGAGAGCGTACGTGTGTATGTGTGTGTGAGCGTACGTGTATGTATGTGAGCGTACGTGTGTTTTCTGTAAAGGGAGCATATTTCGGGGGGGGGATACAGCTGTTGTTTTCGGTACGCCTTCGCTGTGTTTTGGGCATGTGACTTGCGAGGGTGTGTTTGCGTCTCGGCAGCACAGTCCCTGGGTTTATTGACCCTGAGCCACAGCGCCACTGCGCTCCAATATTCATTAGTTGTCTGTGTCAGAGCAGAACAATAAAGTTGGGTTGAGACGAGGCGTCGGGGGTTGGAGTGCGGGGGGGGGGGGGTGGGTAGTCCTCCGCTGCGAGCGCGGCAGACAGAGCGTGTCAACCGCCGCAAACACACGCGAGGGACCCCCCGCCGGAATTATACCAGCCCTGGTGTCTCGGAAAACACTCGCGCACACACGCACACCAATTCCCACAATGCGTTTTCTCAAAGAAACACATGTGTGTGTGTGTGAGCAGTGATTCAATAGCTGATCCTGTGCTTTGTCCCCGTCCTCCATGCAGCTGGTAGGCATCCTGAACCCACATCATTAGGACAGATATACACTGGAGAGACACAGACTCATGTCTAAACCCCGGACACACACACACACCCCCACACACCCACACACACACACTGCCTCAGCAGACTACCACAGTGTTGGGCAGCAGGGGTGGAGAGATGCCCGGGGCGATGGAAGCTAGCTGCAGAGAGACGGATCAATACCAGACACACACCTACTGTGCTTGTGTGTGTTTGTTTGTATGCAGGTCTGTTTGTGTGTGTGTGTTAGAGTGTGTGTTTAGGCCTTTTAATTACCTACTCCTGCTCCCACATGCTCACACCCACACACACAGACCCTTGACTGTGATTTAGAGGTGTGCTGGTTGTAGCCCAGTAATAGACCTGTGTGTCTGGACTGTTTGCGGGCTCTCTGGCCCTCTCTGTTTGAACCACGGACACACACACACACACTGCATGCGATCCCTAAACACACACATGCATTTAGTGTGTTCCCCCCGGGCATGGAAACTATTACTTTTTGAGATTAGGAATTAAGGTGCGTTTGTCTGTGCGGACCCATGTTTATATATATGTGCGCGTGTGTGTGTGTGTGGCCAGAGTCAATCCAACATGTATGATGCTCCACCAGCCCAAACAGGCAGGGACTGCAGAGCAACAGAGAGGGGGAAGACGGAGGAGTGGAGAGGTGGGCTGACAGAGGGATGGAGGGAAGGATAGATAGTAAGCATGATGTTCCTCATAGGAGACATCATTTACCATTTCAATTTGTTGACAAGAATCTGAGGATGTTTGCCTGGGAGTCGCCACCTTAGTCACTTTGATAGATGACGGAAGCGCTCTCCCTCTCTCGCTCGCCATCTCTTCATCGCCCTCTCCCTCCCTCCCTCTCTCTCCCTCTCTCTCTTTCTCAACCCCTCTCTCTTTCACCCGCCTGTTTTTCGTCTCAACACATTATCTCTTGTGCTTTCTCTCTCCCCATCTCCTTCTCTCTATCTCTCCCCATCTCCTTCTCTCTCTCTCTTTCTCTCTCTCTCTTTCTCGCCTTCTCTTCTTTTACTCTCTAGCTCTTTTTTAAGGATTACGCTCAGGTCTCAACCCTGTCCTCTCTTTTAGCAAACAGAACCCATCCAAGGAAACCAGGGTGTTAACTGTGATTGCATGTGTGTGTGTGTGTGTGTACTAGTAGCAGCAGTATGGTCCCTGGTCAGATATATTACACATCAGTTTGTGATTTAGGTTTATTAAAAAGAAAACTTGCGGGTGAACCATTTCTCCCTCTGGCTCTCTCCCATAAAGAGCAGGATGCCATTACTCAGCCAGGCTGAAAGCTCTCACTCCTCCCATGAGTGTGTGTGTGCGTGTGCATGTGTGTGTTCGTGCGTGTTTGTGTGAGGCTGTATATCAGGTCTGGGAGAGAGGTCTATCGATAAGCCTTGAACAGCATGGCTCTCGCCCCAGGCTTACACTCCTATGGTGAGAACAGACAGAAAGAGAGAGAAAGAGAGAACAGGCAAATACAGAGATTTACATTTGACATTTACATGTATTCATTTAGCTGACGCTTTTATCCAAAGCGACTTACAAGAGCGAGCTTTACAAAAGACCATTGGTCACTAAGCATAGCAACGTGATAGACCCGAAAGAGATGGAAAGAGACTGAGGAAGAAGCTACCGGAAAGAACAACATACCATGTCATAGAACGAAAACCAATGCATTCTTGAACCAAAAAAGGTAAATAGGCCAGCTTGTGCAGCGCAGCACCTTCCACAGCCGGGCATGAGGCAGTGCAGGGGTGGAGCTGAGCCCAGCAGAGATGCACCCCTCGCTGGGCAGGTGTGCTGGGAAGGAGGCTGGGGACCCGGAGCCAGAGATGGCCGCACCGCTTTGTTCACGTTCAGCGTCATCAATCTCAATGCAAGGGGGGACAGCGCGATGGGCAGTATCGATCATAGGCCACTTGGGTAAATAACCAGGGTCAATCGGCGTCTGTTTAAGGAAGCCGTCTCCATCGATTTCAGATCAGCGCCGGGTTTCCCAAAAGTTTGGGGAAGTTTGCGGTGGGCGATGCTGGCTTTGGTCAGGAAGTATTAATTTATGAAGGGTCACGCATGCGATAGCATGACAGCCCACAGCAGGGAGGGAGGGGGGGGGGTTGAGGGTGGGGGGAGGACAGGGGAGGACAGGGGTGGAAAGCGTTCATCAGAATACAAAAATGCGAGAGATAACGAACAACTGGGGGGGGGAAGAGGTGGGGCTTGTCGAAAGGAGGGGGGGGGGGGGGTGTTGTATTAGAAAACCTGTAATTCAAATCAAAGATGATCATATATGTATCAGTTAATTGATCTCCGGCTCATCTCCTGCACTGCAATTTAGGTCCTCTTCGTTTAGTGTGTGCGTTTGCGCGCACGTGTGTGTGTGTGTGGAGGGGGTGGGGATTTGTATGTATGGAGGGGGATGGGGCGCGTGTGTGTGTGGACTGAGCGCTGTTCCACATAATGGGTGTGTAGTGATCAAACAGCCTGTTAATCTAGAGTGAGAGCTGTTATGATAGCCCTCTCAACCCATGCTTTCTTATCACACACACACGCAAAAAGACACATAGAGAACAAAGTGACATGCACACGCACACACAAAATGAGTTTTTGCGGTGTTTCAGGAAAACTCTTCCGTCTCGTCTCTCCATCTCTCGCTCCTTCTCTTCAATGGTTCTCATGGAAACCTTGCGTCAGGTCTTTTTAATGCCGGAGCCACGTTCGAATGCAGTCGCTAACCCTCCGCCCCTCCGCCCTCTCTCTCTTTCTCTCTGCAGGGTAACCAAGAGGCCCCCGCCCCCCCTGAAGCCATGGCCCAGCCCTACCCCCCAGCCCAGTACCCCCCTCCCCCCCAGAACCCCATCCCGGCCGAATATGTGGCCCCCCACCCCCACCCCCCAGCAGATTACCCCGGCCAGAGCTCGGTGGCGGAGCACGCCCTCGCCCTCTACACGCCGTCGCAGACGCACGCCGGGGACCAGACCGGCAATGACAGCAACCCCCCTGCCCTCACGGCTTCCACGGTAACGGTGAGCCCTGTGTGCTCTCTCATGTCGACGCGCACGCACTTACGCATGCCTCATGCCTGTGTTCTTTGTTCACATCGAGTCATGTGTAAGGCCGATTGGGTCACTGTTGCTGTTAATTCCATGCAAACCAAAAACACAAACACAGCCATCTACACAGAAGCAAGTGTGTTTGAAACCAGAAGGCAGGGATGGAAATAGGAGAGATGGGAGAGATAAAAGATGATGGGATTAGATTAGATTCAACTTTATTGTCATTTCACAGGTACAAGGACAGGGTAACGAAATGCAGTTAGCATCCAACCAGAAGTGCAAAACAGTTAGTATAAGCAGAATATATCAGTTAGTATAAGCAGAATATATCAGTTAGTATAAGCAGAATATATCAGTTAGTATAAGGAGAACATAAAGAGTATATGATGGGACTGAAAGAAGGAGTAAAACGAGAGAGAAATTAGTAGAATGGGAGAAGTAGAGAGGAGAAAGAGGAGAGGGAGAAATGGGAGAGGGTAGGAGGAAAGAGAGAGAGGATTGGAGAGGAGGAGGAGAGGGAGAGGGAGGGGGGTTGAAGCTTCCCCCTTGATAAGGCTCACTCCTCGGCTGCCATCTTTTCAATTTGCTGTTAAATGTAATTTCGGTCAGCTTCTCTTTCCCTGTCTGTCTGGACACATCATCCGAGCCTGGCTGAATGGAGGGGAGAGAAAGAGGCAGCGGGAGGGAAGAAGGAGAGAGGGTAGGGGGAAGACAGATCGGAAAAAGAGGGATGCATAAATGGCGAAAGTACCAGAAAAAAGTGGTGGTTAGAGGGTGAGAGATAAGTGAGGAGAGTCAGAATCAGAATTCGTTGGTATTCTCCATGCAAGCTACGCAAACGCAGAATTCACTGTGGCAGGATGGAGCAAACGAAGAACATATGCGGGACTTAAATATAGATTAAAAAGAGTGAGGGATGAGGGAGGAAGACATGAGAACAGAGAGGACCGACATCAGCCCTCGCTCTCTATAGCTCCTCTTCTTTTTTCTCTTCACCTCTCCTCAACTCTCCTATCAGGGTGTTGCATACTGTATGGTGTGTGTGCGTGTGTGTGCGTGTGTGTGAAACTAGCCTTCTGAAGTCTTCTTAGTCCACAGTTCATAGCTGCTGGACACATGAAAGTCTCGGTCAACCCCAGAACTCTCTCCTCCAATCAGAACAGGGAAAGATTGCGTGTGAGAAACCACGTTTGTGTCTCTGAATGCCTTCATGCTGTATAGCTGATTGCGTGCTTTTGTGTGTGTGTGTGTGTGAGTGAGTGTGTGTGTGGGTGGCAGAGCCAGTGGGTGTAATCCCCAGTGAGAGAGGGCCGTATCATTCTAATCGTGTGTAATCTACCTGTCTGGCAACTCTCCCATCTGATAGCTTCAATTACAGCCCGGAGACTGCTGCCTCAGCACTCCTCACTGTGTGTGTGTGTGTGTGTGTGTACGTGAAAGCGTGTCTGTGTGGTGGAGGGGGGTAGGGAGGAGGGGGACGTTGTGTCAAATATGTGACTGAACTAAGACTTGGTGGCTCAGATTAGCTTGCTCTCTCTCTCTCTCTCTCTCTCTCTCTCGCTCTCTCTCTCTCTCGCTCTCTCTCTCTCTCTCCTCTCTCTCTCTCTCTCTCTCTCTCTCACTATCTCTCTCTCTCACACGCACACACGCACACACCCAGCATCAGGGAGAACAGGGGAAGCCGAGGCTGCTTGTGTATGATAATGTTCATGTAATTACCTCCTCTGACTGCCTCACTGCTCTGTGGTCACAGTAGAGAGACACGGACGGCACTACACACCTTCACATCCTGCTGCACTACAGCCAGCTCACACACACACCATCAGACACACCATCACACACACACTGCTGCTGCACTACAGCCAGCTCACACACACAGACCATCACACACACCATCACACACACACCATCACATCCTGCTGCTCTACAGCCAGCTCACACACACACACCATCACACACACACACACACACACTGCTGCTGCACTACAGCCAGCTCACACACACACACCATCACACACACCATCACATCCTGCTGCACTACAGCCAGCTCACACACACACCATCACACACACACACCTGCTGCACTACAGCCAGCTCACACACACAGTACTGCTGCATTACAGCCAGCTCACACACACACCATCACACACACACACACCTGCTGCACTACAGCCAGCTCACACACACAGTACTGCTGCATTACAGCCAGCTCACACACACACCATCACACACACACTACTGCTATACTACTACTTCTGCTTTTTTATAAACAGAGAATTTACTGTGGCAGGATGGCGCAAACAAAGAACATATACGGGACTTAAAGAAAGATACAAAATAAATACGCTATTGCTGCAGTACAACCCAGATTTTTCTACTAAAGGAGATGAAACAGTTCATCTACAGCAAGGCTAGCATAGCCCAGACTCTACTGGAACAGAAGACATGAGCCAGATGAGCTGCAGTGTCATTAACATGCAATTTAGACAAATTAAACCGCAAATTAAATTGCAAAGTGAGTGGAAGACTGCTTAGCCAGGCCTGGGAGAAGAGGGGAAGGAGGATGGGAGGGAGGGAGGGAAGACATGCTAAAAATGATGGAGGGGCCAGGGAGGAGCGGAGGAGGGGGAGGAAGGTGCGACACAGGGGAGGCGAGTTGGGTGCGGAGGAGGAGAGAGCGTAGATGGGTCGAGGGTAGAAGAGGAAGAGGGTTTGTCTGTGTGTGTGCGTGTGTGTGTGTGGGGGGGGGGGGTTGTGTGTATGTGGGTGTGTGTGTGTGTGTGTTTACTCATTTAAACTGGGCTCTCCAGTGAGGGTCCATGCCTCTGCTCATGACTGATGACAGAGGCCCAGTGGGCTGGCTGGACCTGGGCCTTGCCTAGCCTGTCCTACCAGGAGACAGCGCCCAGAGAGAGGGGACAAGAGGGCCAATTACCCCTGTGCCTGGGACCATCCATCTGTCCTGCACACACCGAACCCCTACGGAATGCGTGTGTGTTGTGAGTGTGTGTGTGTGCGGGTGTGTGTGTTCAGGATTGAGGGTAGGGATAGGACTAAGTGCCTGTGTGTGTGCTTTATCATAACAGGGTTGCAGTCTGCCACCCTCCAATGATTGATATGACCACTTTGCTGTTAAACACACACACACGCACGCACACACACACACATCCACACTCACAGGTGCACGACTTGTGTGAAGTGGCCATGCTTTTATCCTTACTCACACTCTCAGTTTGCTGTAATCAGCACACACACGCACGCACACGCACACACACTTTCCCCTCTGTACATGCTTCTCATTTACTTTTCCCTCCATCCTTTTATCTCCTTCTGCTATCCCTTTCTTTCTCAATCCCTTTTTTGTTCACCCCACCCCCTTCTGTCCTCTTCTCTCCTAATCTCTCCCCCCTCCCTCCCTCCCTCCCTCAACTTTTCCTCCCCCCTCCCTCGCTCCCTCTTCTCTTCACCGCCCCCCCCACACCTCCCCACCTCTCTCGCTGTCTTCAGCAGTTCTCTCTCATTGATCGAGCCTACCCCCAGGCAGGTTTAGCTGACATCATCTCTTCATCCCTCCATCTTTCCATCCCTCCATCACTTCATCCCTCCATCTTTCCATCCCTCCATCACTTCATCCCTCCCTCCCTCCCTTCCCCCTGCCTCTCCCTGTTCTTTGAATTCATTATGTACACGAAGCATCCCCCTCCTCCTTCCTCTTCTCTCTCCACCCCCTCTCCTTGTCTCTCCTCCTCCTCCGCTCTCCTCCTCCTGCCTGCCTGTCTCCTCTGCTAACTGCTGCACCTGCTGCAATGGTCTCCTGCTCCTGCAGTCTCGGTCCTCTCTCCGCACTCCGTTTCCCAGGGGCCCCAGCTTAGGCATTCCCCTGGTCAGACTGACAGAGATCCCTGTCGCCGCGACGACTCTGATAACAGTGAAGTAAATGGAGGTTGTCACGATGACACCTCAAAGGGCCGTCACTCAACGGCGACTTTATAGAACGACAGCCTGTGATGAACGGAAGAACACACACGGTCCAGGCGATGAGGCCTGAAAACCATCCCTCTCCCTCTCTCTCTCTCTCTCTCTCTCTCTCTCTCTCTCTCTCTCTCTCTCTTTCTCTCTCGCTCTCTCTCTTTCTCCCTCTCTCCCTTTCTCTGTCCCCCTCTCTCTCTGTCTCTCTCTACCTCTCTCCCTCTCCCTCTCTCCCTCTCTCTCTGTCTCTCTCTACCTCTCTCCCTCTCCCTCCCTCTCTCCCTCTCTCTCTCTCTCTGTTCTTCATCTAGCCATTTCTCAGCACCAGTCTTCTCCCCATCCATCCTTTCTTATTACAGTAACGCCTCCAGTGTTTGTGAAGCTCCGTGTCGGGCGTAGGAACTAACCTTCTCTGTCGTATGTTTCCTTGGGGGTGGGGGCAGGCGGAGGAAGTGGCGCAGACAGAGGGCTCCCAGCAGCTGCAGCTCCAGCTGTCAGACTCCTCAGAGAAGCAGCAGCCTAAGAGGTTACACGTCTCCAACATCCCCTTCCGCTTCCGGGACCCTGACCTCAGACAGATGTTTGGGGTGAGTGCTGAACACACCGGCGCACGACGCAGAACACAATCCTACCGCACACTGCGTCACCATCACACACACCCGTTTTACTGCACAATACTACCACGCAATACTTCAACTTGATAGGGGATTACGGAATCAGGTGAGCGATCAGAAGGTTGCGGGTTCGAAATCCCAGCTGTGCAAATATGATGCTATGTCTTTGGGCAAGGCACTTCACCCTACTTGTCTCTGTACTTGTCTCTGCACTCTGAATGTCCCTGTATGTGCTGTAATAAGAGCGTCTGCTAAATAACGTAAACGTAAATAATACTGCAACGCAATACCAATGTCACACGATATTGCAGTATTACTGCACAATATACTACACTATATAGCATGATATATCATTACCATACAATACGATATTAAACGAAGCTCAGTCCTCAGCAGTGGCCGACACACAGCACACATCAGAAGACATCAAAGATCACAGACATCACAAACGCATCAAAGCAACAAAACACAGGCCGGGTTCCAGCCGCAACTAAACCCCACGGTCTCGCCATCCACCACGGCGCAGCCAATCAAAACACAGCCACCCAACTCAGAAGAAAGAGCACGCTGCACCCTCAACCTTGAACACACTGAGGATCCCCGGGGGGGAAGAACACAAGGTGGGCAGAAAGATCCGGAAGATAAAGTTCTCATTCACTGCTGGGTCTGACATGTTTACTGCTATGGTCTTATAAAACACATTGTGAGCATGTCTCCCGGTCTAGGAATCTCAGTGTTGGCCTAGCACACGCACACATATAAAGACAGACATGGACACAAATGCGCACACACAGTTACACTCAAAAAAAGACGCACACCTTCGATGTGCGATCTCCCCTAGTGAATGGGGGAGTCTTGGGCACTGTCCTGTCTTCCGTAAAGATATTCTCGTCAGATTTGTTAGAGAGGTGCTTAATAATTCACCCTCTAACCTCCAGAAAGATTTCCGCCCAAATTAGGATAAGGAATGAATGTTTTATCTCTGGGGGCTGCCCTTAAGCAGTCCTTGGAGGGGAAGTGGAAGCTGACATACTGTATGTCTGTGGTTCAGAAGGAATGTAAAATCATCCCAGACCAAGCCAGATCAGGCAAGGCCAAGCTCCCCCTCACCCTCAAGGGCAGGGGTGGGCAATTCCGGTCCTCGAGGGCCGCTGTCTTGAAGGTTTTAGATGTTTCCCTGCTCTAGCACACCTGATTCTAATGAAGTGTCCTTATGAGGCTTCCACAGAACTTGGTAAAAACCTGTTCGTTAGAATCAGGTGTGCTAGAGCAGGGAAACATCTAAAACCTTCAGGACAGCGGCCCTCGAAGAACCCCTGCTCAAGGCTCACGTAAAGCTGCAGGTAATCTTCCGTTCTAGCCAACAAACTTCTATGTTCTCGATAGGACCTTCATCCTCAATCCACCCACTTTTCTGGGCCGTCTCACCCCAGCCAGCTCAATGCAGAAGCCCTTTATGCCTAGAAGAACTCTGAATACCTCAGTGACATGGAGATCCGCGGAAAGTTCCTCCGTGGAGTTGCGAGGAGTGTACCGGAGCTGTCAGTTCAGAGGGCGTCCGCGTGGCTCTGCGGAGAGCTGAGCCTCGGAGAGCCTGCTGGTGTGATTACGTGCGGAAAGACAGAAGGCGGGAGAGAAAGAGCGGTAGAAAAAGATGAAGGCAGGACCCCCCAAAAAACGACCGCAGAGACATTGAATGACAGCCTGTTTCCCAGGCGCTTGAAAAACACATACATGGAGAACCCGTGTGTGTGTGTGTGTGTTGGCATCAGCTGGCTTGTTAGTTGGAAAATATAGAGAAGCGAGAGATGATGTGTTTGCTGGTGTCAGTGTTCAAGCCTTGGCTCTAACATCTCTTGTAATAGGAGGCTGGAGACTTATCCCTACTCTGAAAGACTGGAACATCTGTTCCCTCCGGCTCTGTGCTCCAGAGAGGGGCACCCGTCCCCCTCGACTCCCCAGTCTCGGAGCCCTTGATCTGGGGAGAGGAGTGGAGATGGAAGGGTCCCGCCACGGAGAGTCAATTAATGGGATTCCTCAGCGCGGTTAAAAGGGAGTTTATCCTCATTAGGTGTGTGTTGGGTGACAGCTCCTGTTAGGGGCGTCGAGAGGATTTACGTGTGTGTGTGTGTGTCAACGTAGGGATGGGAGTCTCTGACTCAACACTCCCCAGTCACTTAGCAGGGTCTCCAAGGCTCTGAGCACAGCAGCACAATTAGCCAGTGACACCGAGAGAGGAGAGCCGAAGACGGGGGAGAGAAGAGCGAAGGAGAGACCCAAGAAGAGAGAAGGATTGGAAGAGACAGACAATCTGGTAGCCCTTACGACAATCAGCGGTGCTCAGAGCTCCCCTCAAGCTGTTAGAAGACGGGGGTGCGCTGACGAAGACCTCTAAAGACCAGTCCCCCAGAGGTCTGATGGGGGGGGGGGGGGTTTAGGAGCCTATCAAGAGAAGTCTCATTGCTCTTATTTTGGTGGTGGTGGGTTGACAGTTGGGGGATGCAGGGTGACCACAAGGCACTTGTACTATCTTCAGTAAAGTTTGAGGGCAGGGTGGGGGGGTGGGTGACGTTTAAAACAAGTTTTCCAAGTTTTACCATCTTTTCTTTGTTTTAGTCTTAAAGAGCAGTCAGAACACATTTCGATGGTTCCGTTCTCTCTTGGGTAGCAGGGAAAAATAACTTCACACAAGTCCATTCGCAGGCCACCATCCCCCCCACCCCCCTGCACCCCCCACCCCCATCTAAAGGGTTGGTTGTTGACATGCCTCCACCGCAGACCCCCCCCTCCCCTCTCGCTAAGCCTTTACCAGACCGTTCCAGCTAATGGACCTCTCAGCTGCAGACATTATACTGCAGCAATATCAGAACATCAATGCTGGTCTTGTAAGGAGAACCAGCCCACCATATGTTGAATTGTTATCTCTGATTATCTCGATCTGCACAATCGACTCCCTGAAACTATTACGGTCTAAAATCCGGCACGGGAAAGTCTACAGAATAAGTGGTTGGTGATTGTGTGTGCATGTGTGCTTTTGTGAGTGTGTGTCTCTGTGTGTGTGTGTGTACATGTGCATCTGTGCGTATGTGAGCCTTTGTGTGTGTATGTCTGCCTTTCTGCATCCGGATGTTTGGGCGTGTATTATAGTGTGTGTGTGTGTGTGCATGTGTGTGTCAGCAATGGCCTCAGAGCAGTGAGACACTGGTTCATTACACATCCTTATTAGACTTTAATTCCTAATTAGGGAGAACAGATTTAGGGGAAGGCCAGACTTCGGATGAAGCTCTAATGGTTAGTGGAGTAACTGGCATTCAGAGAAACACTCCACTCATTTAAGTCTCTCCTCCTTCTAACCACCACCAGCACCACCACCTCACCTATGGAATTCCCCCGCTCTTCATCTGACCACCAATTAGTCATTTGCAGACGAGGACCGCAACTCCCAGCATGCATTGTGGTCATTCAGGAACAGGTGGAGGAACATCTCACCGCTCATAAGTTAAATCAAGTCCATCAGAGAGACACAGAAGCCCGCAACCTCATCTGACTCCCCCCTCCCTCCTCCCCCACGCACACGCACAGACGGGTGTATTTATCAGCATGTAGATGAGGATCTGGGAGTGTCTGCTTTCACAACATGAGGCAGCTGATAGCTTCATCCAGCTGCGCTGGAAGACAGGGAGCCAGAATGTCAGCGGTCGGCTCCTGCGGTGCAGCAGTTGCACTGGGCTCTGTTCACTCAAAGCCACGCAGAGTGAAACCCAGCATCTGATGCTGCAGCTACCTCTGTGCCCTGGAGAGGGGGCCGCACCATGTTTAATTAATACGCAGGCACTTAGCCAGCCGGCCGCAAAAGGGTCCTCGCTGTCCCCCCTCCCCACCACCCCCCATTCCCAGAGGCAGGGATCCTTAATGAATCATTACACACACACACACACTGCAGAGGTGGGCTTCAGGTATAGGTGTGTGTCTGTGTGTAAGCGTGTGTGTGTGTTTGTGTGAGTGTGTGCGGGTGGCACTCCAGTGCGAGGTTTCCATCAGGGTCTCTCCTCTAATGGAGTTTTAATGGTTGCAGTTCCTCCCGTAATCACTACTTCTAGAAGTCTCCACGCGCCAGGCAGCTCTCAGCATTCCACACAGGAACTGCTGCTGCAGCCTAATGTAGGGAACGTTCTACATTCTGATTACCCATAAGGCCTCTCTTCCTCCCTCTCATCTCTCTCTTTCAAGCTCTCTCACTCTCTCTTTCTCTCGTCTCTTTAGACCCCTCTACGAAAGCGAGGGTGGGATGTTGGCTTAGGCTGAAGTGGGAAAATGATGGGATTGTAATGAAAGTTGCTCATTTACCAGCGTGGAGAGTATAGCTTCACCTCCACACACACACACACACCCTCACCATTAGAGCTACTGATGTGTCGTTTGGTCTCCATGTGGTGCCAGGTAATGAGCGCTGATGAAGGACTTTAGAGTGTTGGTTTAGGAAAAGGCAACATTGAGGATCACCAATCAGCCAAGGCACCATCTTTTACAGCTCTTCATGTCTGTAACACACACACACACACTCACACACACACCGTTCAGATGTTTATATTTCACTCGCACCACAGGCCTGTTGAATCTGAAACAAACGGTTAAAAAATCTCCCGTCTATGTTTGGGAACACACACTGAGAAGTTCAAGGAAAGAGTTTGCCTGCCTGCCATTAGTTTGTGTGTGTGCGTGAGCGTGTGTGTGCGCGTGTGTGTGTGCCTGCTGGGCCAGGCATGCATGCGTGTGGCCGTGTGTGTGTGTGTTCCGCAGCCTTCGCTAGCCAACTGACAGGGTAATTAGTTCTAATGAAATAAGATGGCCGTTGTAGACAACAATTAAAGGCGGCTTTCATTCCGGTCATTAGCAGAGTGGAGGATCGCTCTTCTTCTGCTCTGTTGCTAATGACCTGCTGACATACCGCCTAGATAAAATACCTGGACTTGTTACACATCACACACACCTGCTCTCTTTCTCTCACACACACCTGCTCACCCACACAGTGCCCTTTGCGTTGCACATGCTCAGTGAGGGAGAGGATTCCCCTTCTTCGTGCGGGGGTGCGGAGCAGGTGTGGGAGTGTTTTTTGGTGTGTTTGTGCATGTGTGTGACCTTGCCTGTGCTACGCTAGGGTTAGAATGCTTATTTATTTATAGAAATAAACTTTTTGATTCAAGGTCCTGTTCTGGTGAAGTCAAGGCTTCGCATTAGCATAGTACTGGTGACTGACTAGTACACGCCCTCACGCACACAGACACATTCACACTGAGGTGCACACACACAAACAGACAGACCAACTGTTGGGTTTGAATCAACCTGGATCAGCTAAAGAAGAAAGACAACCATGGTTAATTTTACTCGCGAGGAGACCGGTCACAGATGCGCCTATTGCCAATTTCCTACGGCTCTGAAGCACAGAGTTCCAGTTCCTCTTTTTATTACTTCAGATTAGGATTTTTTTGTTTACACAAGGCAGCAACAGCTAAAGGTTGGAAAAACACTGCAGCAGACCATCAATTAAAACGAATGTAATTTAAGAATGTTCTTGTGGAAGCTTGTTTTATGGCTGGCTTAGGTTGGACCCAGGGTGTGAGGTCATGACCCCTATTCTGCAGATCCTCAGCCATCTGCAGTTATCTTACAGACGCCTCTCCTTCTGCAAAACAAATCTTAAAAAGCACATACATGGCATAACAACTGTATTCATTGTATAAAAGTCATAACAGCAAATAGGAGATAACTAACACCATTCGTATACACCTAACACCATTCGTATACACCTAACACCATTCGTATACACCTAACACCATTCGTATACACCCCCGTCTGAAAACACACTAGTTGTCATGTAACCCCATAACCCTGACAACAACCAGCCAGGCCCAAGAGGAGGTGTGCCCCCCCCCCCCCCCCCCCCCCCCCCCCCAGTCAGGCTCTAATCAGCCAATTAGGATGAGGAATTGGTCCAATCAGGAACATTATTACTGACATCAGATAAGGCTGTAGGAGACCAGCGTATAACGACCATGCGATGATCACCGTGGTGACAGGTAATTACCATGATGATGGTGGCCTTCATCACAACAAATGTATGGTTTATTTTATCGCTGCTTTTGATTGGTTATTCTTCCTTCTATCTCCCTGGGTTGTTATTAAGAAAAGGTTCTCTCGTTCTCTAGAGAGAGATGAGCGAGTGTGTGTGTGTATATGTGTGGGTTCACACAACTTGGTGACAGCCATTGTGAAAGCTGCTGGTACCAACAAAAGAAATGTGTTGGTGTTCCACAACATACCGCCCTGCCTCTCTCTCGCCCCCCACTGGCACCCCCGCCCGTTATTAAGCTCCTCCCCCTGACGATGTGTGTTTTAGGCTGGAGTAGCAGTAGACCAGGTGTGCATAGAGCAGTATAAGGATAATACTGTTAGGCTGAATGTGGCAGTATAGTAATGTATTAGTAATATTATTGTAGCAATGTTTAGAGAACAGGGTAACTGTGAATAGTGTTGCTATAAATAGTGGGCTGTGCAGTGTATACTGATAATGAACTAGGTTGACTGAGTAAAGGATTCCATTTCAGAGGCCGGGAGAAAGTTGTAATTATCGGGAATGTGACAGTCTAATATTTTCTTTTTTTCTCTCTCTCTCTCTTTTCTATTCCTCCTCTCTGTTCTATTCCTC